>BMAO01017232.1:0-21082 GCA_019973975.1 Trichonephila clavata
TAATTGTACATGGAATATAAAATTTTGTGGATATGATCTCGTGTCTTTCAGTTAATTACAAGTGAATTAATTAGTTGACAAGTAACTAAGTGCTGACTGTTTTTTCGTTTTCCGAATGTGCTTTTCAATTCAATCATATGTTTGGTATGTTTTCGCAACTTTTTGCAAGCAATACATTTCGTATATATAAAACTCTTTTCCTCTCAGAGTATTTCCATTCATTAAAATAAGATTTCGTAAATCATAATTAAAAAATAAACACGTAAATTGTATACAATAATGTTATAGTATATAAATATATATACTCGTAAATAGTATATATTCCCTTTAATTTGATATTAAAGAACATTTTAATTTGTTATGGTCCTAACTTGCCCTGCAGGACTCTCGCGTAAATAATTAATTATTGCCTGCCGCCAGACGGGAATAACTGGAACTGTATCTCTTAAAAATTAACAGCTTTGCGTTTTTTAAAGTAAGATTGCATCAGAATCCATCATATGATATTTTTCCACCAATAAAAAGCTCCGTCTAAGGAAATCTCGCGGATTCCAAGACTTCCGGTTGCCGCTTCATGTAAAAGTCCCGTTTCCGGTGAGATTTCGCCTGCCTGGCAGCCACTGTCTGCCTTTGTCACTGCTGCTTACTATTTGCTTTGTGTTCTTTGTGTTTTGTCCATCTTACGTTTGTGTTTAAGGGAACCGGACGTCCTCGATGAAGCAAAACGAGCAAAATTTGACTTTACGAAAGAACATTATTTTCAAAAACAGAAAGACTTCATAAATAAAAAAATTATGTCATACAACCTATATACTTTTCTTATATACTACAACATAAAATTATTAAATTTTTAAAATATTTTAAGAAATAAAGATTCGAAAAAAGTACACACCAAAAGGAACTTTCGTATACATGGTGTTCATTAGGTACATGTATCTTTATTTTATAACATATAACACCACAAAACATGCGTGTTTAGTTACAAAATTGTACGTTTATTTAAATGCAATAAATATTTTTATACTACCTTGTTCAGAATTTTTTTAAAAAAAATTTAATTATGACTTTTTGAAATTTGATAAAAATGTCATTTTTTTTTTACAAATTCAACAATAAAAGTAAAAATACAAACATTTCAGGAAGGAAATTAGAAGCATTAAATGCATTATCATGATACAAAATTCATACCAAGTTTCAAAAAAATATAATAAATAGATTTTTCTACACATGTACCTAAAAACTGAAAAAACACGTTTTTGAGAAAAATGGAAAAAACTAAATAAAATGGTACACTTACCTAAAAATTTGACTTTTAAACATTCCAGCACTGTACTCATCTTGCATAGACTCTTCTAAGGCATCCTTCTTCCTTTAATTTGCCTTTTAGTTGTCCTGGCTTCTTTGGTAGCTTTTTGGATACTCATCTCGGCTTCACAAATTCTGACGTAGTCAATTTTACGAAGGCCTTCACAAGTATATACCTGGATTTATTTGCAGTGCTTTTAATACTTCTATTCTTGCGTATGCACCTTCATTGAAACATATAACTGCGTCCATAACACCCATTTGCAAAGTTTTTTTGCTCACAAATGTGTTTTTTGGCACACGATTCCACACACAGTTATTAAAGCTTTCGTTGGGGTTTTGAGTTCGGCCATGCAACATTTTAATAAAAGTTCTTTCGCAGTTAAATCTCTAAATATTTTTTTAATTTTAAGAAGAACTGCTTCTGGGAGGGAATGTTTGTGGGGTGTACTTTTCACCAGATACAAGCTTTTGTTGTACCCGCACCAACTTTCTTCTCCCATAGGGCACAAACCATGTGTGGATTTTTATCTGTCGACAGTTTATGGAAATATATTGCCCAGATGGATTTGGACATATCTGCGACTGATTTCCCAACATTTCTTCTTATGCTAGGCCATAGTATTTTTGCAGCAAAAGAATTTCTGCATCTGTCAGCCTTCCTCGTCCAGATATTGCTTTATTGTCTGACAGCTTGGTGGATTTTAAACTGTTCTTTAGAGCTCTCAGTCTTGATCCCATCCTTTTTTGGACGTGGCCGATGCACTCCAATTTTTCAATCGGAACATCATCACCGTATATGTTGGACTCTTGAACCCTAAAAAACCCCTTTGAATCTCCATCTCCAAGGTACTGAACATACCGAACATCGTAATTTGGTACTGAGCGATTGAAAATCCGCAATGCTCCTTCACTCTCCATTCCCGCACCTAAATCCATGATAGTTTGCCTGGCAATTATCACAGGTTTTGTTTTTTGTTCTTACATTCAAAACAATACTTTGATAGGCACTCAAAATCAACAACTTTTCCGTTATCGAGAGAAGTTGCCGTTACAACGCCATTTTTTGACGTGTGTCCTCTTTTTTGCCAGGTCCATCAAGAGCAATTGCTACGTCCTTATTGTTTCGTTTGCAATAACAGCTTCATTAACGCTGCTAACCATTGAACGTGATGAAGCAGTTTCCAACGCATTAAAAATTGGCGATACAGTCTTTCAAATTTAGCTGGAGGAGGAGGCAAGTTCATCAGCGCACAAAATGTCTGAGCTGCACTTTTTTCCAATTCCAATGCATCTCATACCATAAACAAACCTCAAATTACTTCATATCCTGCTGGCACAGAATTTGAAGTCATTGAGCCATGACTAGAGCCACAATACTTGCAAGTTGCTGATATACTGCTAGCAAGTCCTCTGCGACTACTTTTATTTTCAGCAACATCAAAGCAGAAAGATCTATACAAATATCTGCATTTTGCAATATGTTGAAAATATCATTAAGCATATTTAAGTCAATAATAACAAACCTGCTTGAGATTCAGCTGAAAAGTTATCTTCATAGTCAAAATATCTTTACTCTTCTCAATCTTTTTTTTGGAAGAGCTGACATCACATTTTTCACTCAGCTACACATACTGAAGTTTTTTACGAATTAGACGACGTTTCTGATGTCCAAATGTCTTTCTTCGAGCATTGCAAATATTTAAAAATACTTACAAATCACAAAAAAACAGAAAGTAAACAACAAAAATTAATTAAGCAGTGAAAATATGAAGTTTGTAACTCACGTGTTTGTATCTCAAGCACAAGAAAAACAACATTCTTTAAATTTCGCACAGCTTGTGTTATAAACAAGATTGAGTTGAGTAGTTTTATTCCTTCTCAACCACAAGAATAAAATAAATATATCCAGATCAAGTGATATTAAAATACCAATCTACAATCTACATAAAAGCATGTTTCGGTTACTGAAAGATGGGCGTGGCAGTGATGTACGATAACGTAAACAACAGGTTGGCAGCTATTGTTTACATTTTTAAAACCGCAATTACTCAGATATTAAGCTTTAAACCTATACATGTTATACATTTTTGGAATCAGCATTAACTCTACTTTTTTTTAAGATGAAAATTGAAAAATCGATTTTTTGAAGGTTTATCACGTCTCGGTTCCCCCTTAAGTGTGAAATAAGGTAGATTGTCATTCAACAAAGACTGCCTCATCAATGCAAATTATCTGAATAAAGAAAGTCCACCTCCCACTCCGGTACGCAATGTATATATATATAATTATATATATATATAGCAGTAAATAATTCAAAAGAAGACTAATAAATCCCAAGCATCCTAAGATCAGACCGGAAGAACCAAGAACATGGAACCATGACAAACCAAAAAGAAATGTATCTAGCGGGGAAAACTATTATGATTTCTCGAGCTGTCATGGTTTAGGACAGTGAAACAGGATTAAACATTGTTTTGTGAGATCTCAACCTTCTCCTGCAGCAGAAATTGTTTCTACATAATAGTTTCCAGTATAAACTAAGCAAAAGCCTAAAACCCACGTGGGTGAATATAACAGCAATAGAATAGAAATTGCAATATTAAATTACCATAGGAATCCGGAAGAAATAGACAAATATAAATATGTATAAACAAAAATATTTGCAAGAGAGGTTAATAATGAATATAACCATAATTAAACAATAATGTAAATGAGCAAAGAAACTCTAATCTTACCCGATGTATACAGATTCCGCAATGTACTGACTCACTGCATCAAAAACACAGCAATACTAAGAATAAAGGCGCCATCTATGTATATTTTTAGTAACTAAACTTAATATAAGCATATATCAAGAATATTATATACTATAGACTAAATATATTAAGAAATATAACAATAAAATTATATACTATAAAATAAATAGAAATGAATACTTAAAATAGAAATAATTAAATAGCTATAATTTGATGACATATATTTATAAATAAAATTAGCTGGATAGTTATAGTCTAGGCAACTTTGAAAGAATTTTTTATAATTATTAATTCTCAATACTTCTTCAGATACTAAATCATTATTTCTTTTTATATAGTTTAGAATGATATTTCTAAAAATTGAAATGTGAAGGGTACTATTCCAATATGGCATTTTTATAACATTAAAATCAAAAGAGTCTCTTTTATCAAAAATATTACTTTTTAGCATATTATTTTCAACTTTTAATTCTAGATCAAGGAAATTTGCTGACTCTATATTGCAATTGGTTTTTAATAGTTTCAGGTAGGTTGGATAATAATCAAATATAGGAGTAAAGTCAACTTTATTACTGAAAATAATTAGATCATCGATGTATCTAAAAAAGTAACAAGAGTCTGTATCAATTTTTTCATTCTCGTAATAGTGTAAATAGATATTAGCCAGACTATTACTAGCTGGGCCACCCTGTGGCAGACCTTTAATTTGTTGATAATATGAGTCATTATGAATATGTAATTTTCTTTCAAAACAAATTGTATAATAATATTATATTTATCATAGTTTATCAATTTATTTAATGAATATTTAATATAAACATTTCTAAGTACTTTAATCATATCCTCTATATCAATAGAGTTGAATAAGTCTTCAAAATCAAAGCTATGCAAAGATTTACACTCTTACCTTGCATATACTCAACAATATCTTTACTATTCTTTACAATAATGGAGTTTGAGATATTGTCTAGAGTGTGTTGTATAACTTTTTGCAACACCTTGCCTGGTTGTGTAATATAGGTATTAAAACCATTAGTAATAGTTCTGAATTTAATTGGACACTTAATGAAATTTTGGTGTAAGAAAAATATAAGGAAATTTGATATTCTTTGTATATAAATCTAGTTTTTATAAAAAGCTGAAATACACGGTTACTGATTTCTCTATTGCTGCTATTAGATTTAATAAATGCATTATATATTGTTTTGAACTGTTTTGTTAAGTATAAAGTTATAAAACCATTTGCAAATGATTGCATAGTTGCCCTGAACTTTAATCTACATATACAATAATGAAATCTTTTTGAAAGATTTGAAATTTGTAGTTTTATATCTTTATAAGAAATATTTTTATCAGTTTTATAGTTAAGATTAAGTAACTCACTTAAAACTTTGCATTTAAACTCATTGAATGCTTCGAAAGGAAAGTTGTATTTAATTGCTATTTTGTAATGAAGTTATTAATATCTTTAGAAATTTGTGCTTTAATAGCTTTATTATTATTAGAACGCATAATTCTAAAGCCAGTTACCCTTAACCATTATTCTCTGAGAGTTTTATCTTTAATAATATTTAAATTACCAGATATGACATGTTTATGATAATCATCAATGAAATCTTCATAATTATGACAATTACATACAATATTATTATGTTGCAAATTAATAGAATTGTAGTTAAAGATGGATCTACCAATTTTCTTATTATATTTAAATGCCTTTTTAATGTTAATGTTTTTTACTGGGAATAAATTGAATATACTTCTCAACACTTTAGTAAAGTTACATGATTATAGGATTTATTCATGAAAAGGATGTTACAGTATTCAGTTGTAGAATTTAAAACATTATCATGTATTGATATATTAAACTTACTGATTAAGAAATTACAAAAATCTTTCATAACATGCAAGGCTTGACATTCTATAAAGTTATCGTAACTAAGTATATAATTAAAAAGTTTGATTTCTTTTTTATTCAAACCAAACATGAAATTTTTTATTTGATTAATGTTATAAACAGTTTCAAAATTACTACAGAATTCATTAATTTAGCTGTAATATCCTTGGAATCTCTACTTTTTCTTTTATTTCCTTTTACCTCTTTTTGTTCTCTTGGCTATTTTATTAATATTATTATTATGACAATTATAAAAAAATTCTTTGTTATCTTTTATATATATATAATATTCACCAAAATTAAGTTTATTATAGTACATTTCATTTACATAGAAATGTATATATGTCTGTATTAAATTAAATAAGAGCATGTATTAATGTATATATGCGTGCATTTATTTAATTTTACTAGAACTTAATGAAATTTAATACAAAATTTAGCAATACCAAAATCTTTACAGATTTCCGTTTTTCACTTCAGTTTTTGATCAACAGCCAAAGGAAACTCCATCTTCATTTTAAAGCGTAATAGAAATTTGCTTTCCTTCGGAGCTCTTCGCCATTGTGCTCGTTCAAAAAATTCTTTTAAAAAAAACCGTGAACCAAACTCGCCGATTTTTACTCACACTGCGAAGATCTCGTCATCGAATTCCAAAGCAAACTGAAGAGAGATGAGATGTTTTTGTGTAACGTTTGTAGGGTGAAAAGGATAAAGTAGCCTAAATAGACATATTTGGCTTGTATCATTTCTATACTTTAATTCGGAGAGTACTTTAAAGCCAAGTTAGCCAAGTCTACGAAACATGAGAAACCACCACTTTTCTTTCATACCCCTCTTAAATTTCACCTGCTTGGCTGATGTTTTACATCCTCCATAAGGGAAATCGTTTCGTGGTAAGAAAAAAAAATGCATGAAAAACATAGTTGCTTGTTGGGTTCTTTTTATTAGTTCGTGTTAACCGATATTTCGTTTCAAACAATTTCTCGTTAAACGTATTTGACAGAATGTTAATAAATTCGTTTTTCTACTTGGTTATTTTCTTACCATGACAATCTACAAAATACATTCCTAATAATATAATTTAATATTACACATATATATATATATATATCACAATTGAGTGTTATTTTATCCTTAATTGTAGTTAATATACAGCTTATTTCTGAATTCAAGTGTAAATGATAAATAAAATGAAATCTCTTTGGAGATTACAAATCAATACGAACTCATATTAGCATTTTTTAAAGTTTCTCATTGAAATTTCTATCCATTTATTATTCCAGTAGTATTTTTTTAAATTATAGTTTTAAAAAAATATTTAAAAAGTTTTATTTCAGCCTATTAACTACTTCTTTCTATACCTTTAATTAGAATATTATAAAAGTTTAAATTGAACTTTTGGGTTACACAAATCTTCTATATTCTCTTAAAATATCTTGCTCAGTATATATATATATATATACCTCTTTTCCTTCCCGAAATTAACTAATTAAAGCTAAAATTGATTTTCCCAACATTTTGAGATATAACGGAAAGGAAATTATTTTTATGAACGAAGGCAATTACAATAATTTCCATTTTCCGTGTCTAAGGAGGATTAATTCTAAACGTATTTCTTTTTCTTTTCGGAGCAGAAAAGCAGGGTATGGTTAAGAAAGTTATTGCATGCTTCATTCTCATATAGAATCAACGTAGAAACTCAACACATTTCGAATTTAATTGTACATACACTTACAACAGTTAAAAGAAAAATGGAGTTTTTAATAAAATATCGATAACAATTTAATGAATGTGTAATATTTCAATTCTTTTCTAACAAATCAAAATAATATGTTTATTTTACCAAGGAAAAAAGAAATATTTTTTAAATATAATGTAAAAGTTTGTAAAACATATGCTACTTCAGTTTTTAGCCTAATGTTGGAGGAAATTAGTTTAAAATATCTTACTCGCTTAATCAATATTAAAAAAAGAAAGTCATACAATCCAATCTTTTTTTTAATTAGGCATTTTTAAATAGATTCTTGGAGAAAAAATTTTAATCCCTACTATTGACAATCAATATATTTATGTTTCTAGGATTTATGTATGTAAGAAAAGAATATTATCAAAACTGCTTGAAGAATCAAAAGATTACCAATCATGTAAAACTGAATTAAAATGTTTCGCAAACAGTTTTTCCCCTTGAAAAATTCCTCCCCTTCGGAAAATTTTTTACTTAATCAAATTAACCCTTTCGTGGGACATTTATTCCTCTTTTGAATTTCTAACAATTTTTTATGTTTCATTAACAATTAAACAACAGCATTTATGGAAATACATTTTATTTTGCTGAATTTTATAGTTACATTTAAATTTTAGGTGTGGGAAGAATACTCCCAAAGAACCATTCACCATCATAAAAAATTAAATTTTATAGTGATTATTTGCCATAAAATATAAAAAGTATGTTGCAATGCACAAAGGGACATCACATTCTGTACGCATGTAGCGGGTCCTCTTTTCTTGTCCCTTTCTGCTACATTTCATACATGGTTTATAGTTGGAAACATTTTAGTTACATACTATTCTAGCGCACATCGTCCGAAACTACACACTTCTTTACTTGGAAGCTAGCAGGACATCCTTTCCTCCCCCCCCCCTTTTTTAGGAATATTCGTCTATTAGCTGACAAGCTAATTCTATACTTAAATGTTAGATGGTTTAAACTTCTGTTCCTTTTGTTCACTTGTCACAGTATGAAACCATTTATGATGGCAAGCTCAATAAGAAAATAAAGATAAGACGCCGCCATTTTACAAATCTTCTTAATTGGCATCTTTCTTTTCTCTGATCGAAGTGATCAACCCCTCCCATGACATCGTTAATACAGCGAAATCTTTCAGACAAGGTACTTTTTCTTTAGTACCATCTTTTTGTCCGATTTACATATGTCATAATCGCTGATTATGTACAGTAGCACAAAACCGAAGCGGAAATTAGTCTTCCCATCGTTATAATAGCAAGACCGATATATTATAATGGGTTTTGCGCTTCCCACAGGTGTATTTTGTAAGATTATACAGATGGGAAGTAATCTTCCCAAGACCCACTAAAGGGTTAAACGACTGTATGCATAAAATCGAGATATAATTTTAATATAAGGACAAAAAGAGACCTATAAACACAATTTGGAACACAAATGTCGACATTTTAATGGATTTATTACAACAATACACTGAAACATCCACACTGTTATTAAAGTTGAATCACATGAAAACAATAGCATTGAATAGAGGAGCGTTCAAGATATCAAGCTCCATAAACACAAGAATTTCAACCTATCTATCTTCATTCCGAGATTCGAATAGCACATCTAGCGAATACAGAAAAAAAATTGTTACCAGATGCTGCAATGCAATCTGAAAGAATTGTTAGATGTTTGAGTGCCGCTCTATTCAAGTAAACAGATAAATAAAATAAGTTCACAGACAAAATAAACATATTTGCATACATAAATAACAAAAAATACTAAAACACCGATTTAACTTCCTTTCATAATCAAATATTATTTTCAGCGATGTTTGCAAAATTTAAAATTTTTAAATCAATCTATTATTTCATCTCTAAGCAATAGAAGACTAACGTAATCTTGCTTCTCTTTAATATAACTAAATAAAAATAGTCATACGTTGAAAAAAGACTGTTTAAGCAAGCTCCTGATAATAAATATAAATAAAAAAAATTCCAGCTTCCGTTTCATCGGAACATGCTAGAAGCGTAAAAAGTCATTATATATTGTGTTTGTTATAGTTACTCACCAGTGGTATACAAATAAGATACACTTACTCCAGTGGGTAAGCAAAGTGATAATTTCAAGTAGGTACACGTAATCTCTAAGCTAAAAATTAAAAATCTGTTGGTTATGAGAGAGGTTTGAACCTTTATCCCTCACCCCTGCGTGTGCCATTGCTTGGGTACATCAAAGAAATAGGCGATCACTTACAAGTGCTGGATCATTTATATGAGAATAAAATTCTCCCATTGGTCGCTGTATCAGGTTTCACAAACGTCTGGGGAGCTCAACATCATAAATGGATCGACTTTAAGGCTGTTTTTGCTTAATGTTAAAGAATAGGACTCGAATTTGGAATATTTTTCAGATAGAAAAATATTCCAACAATTATTATTGCATTCTTGCTTCCCTATCCAGATCAGAATCTCTTATTTAATCTTACTACTCATTTTTTAATCGAGTTGATAAATATTTTCTGGTCTAAAATGTGTTTCGCATTTTTTTCTCCTGTACCATAATGCTAAATGAGGTATCCCTTTACATATTAAGAAGAAAAATTAATTATTAAAAGCTTTTATTTAACTTACAATGTATGTATGTATGTATGTATGTATGTATGTATGTATGTATGTATGTATGTAATTTGTTCGGGTGGAATCTTGCAACTCAATTTTGAAGCTGATATCTTCCTCCCATTGAGCTGAAATTTTGTATACACGTTTAGTTTGGATGACAATGCATGTTTTGACCATTTATATTCCGATATTGCAATTAATTAAAAAGTATTAATTAAAAACGTTAAACTAGTTTTGGCGCCAAACTTCCATATATCTGCATTGTTGTAATAATGTTATTGTTACAACAATGACAAAGGTTGGCGTCGAAAATCGGTTTTCAGCCAAAACTGGAATTTCATAACGTTGCTCTATTGACAGTATTAATTAACTTTTTCTAAAAATAATTACATTTCTACAACGTAAAAACAATTTAATTTCTAACAACGTAATGCATTTTTGTTTACAAATTTCTATCTATTTTCTTGGATTTAAATTCAAAACAAAAAAGTAGAGCTATTTTTCAAGTAGATTGGTACATTTGTATACCTTTCTCAACGCTGCCAAGTTAAACTGAGATGGAGTATTGTAGAAATTCTTTAAATAATTTATCTAACTTTAATCTATGAAACTCAGACAAAAAATAATTACAGAATCGGAAAGATCATTTATTTCGTTCCGATACGGTATAATGTTTTTTACAAAATAATAATATTTGTATTTCTTTACGATTTTTTTTAAATGAGTCACAATCGATGCGTTTTTATGAAAATATGTCTAAATTATTGCGCATGAATTTTTTTTGTTTAGATGAATCGACATTCCGTACTAAAACAGCTTATGCGTTGCTCTTTTAGAATCAGTCATTTAAAAAATAAAATGCCAAAAACTTTTTTTTTACGTTTTTTCAAAAAATACTCAAAATTTTAACAACGTTAATAACTTCGTCATTTATGAAGATAATCTCATAAAACTTTTTTTTCGTGTGTAGAACGATATTACCCAAGATCTGTACGAAGATTGAAAACATTGCTTAAAAATTACGGGTTTAAAAAAAATTGTGTTTTTCGTCTAGTACACTTTTTGCGAGAATTAATTTAGCTAGACTGTTCGAAAATAACCGGACTGAGAAACCTGTCCAGTGATAACTAAAAAGTAAAAAATAAATTAGAAGTAAAAAAACCTTTTTAAAAACAAGCTTTTATTTAAATGCGCTAAAAAGAATAAAATAAACTTTTTCTGTAAAACTTTTTTTACTATCAACTGATAACGTCATTACACAATTTATATGATATAAAAGCTTGTCGCGAGATTTACCTCTGCAGATAAACAAGTAAATTGATCTGATTGATTTTAATTTGTAAAAATTTCAAACTAAGTAAATAAGAGTACTTTAATCTCGCGACGAGCTTTTATATCATATAAATTGTGTAATGACGTTATCAGTTGATAGTAAAAAAAGTTTTACAGAAAAAGTTTATTTTATTCTTTTTAGCGCATTTAAATAAAAGCTTGTTTTTAAAAAGGTTTTTTTACTTCTAATTTATTTATAAATAATTTAGTATTAAATTCTCTTTAAAATTATAAAAGACTTTGAATTAAGTTTACATGCTTATAAAAAAATGTGCAACGTGACATTTTTTATAAGCATATAAACTTAAAAAAACATAATTTTAAAGTGTCCACAATTTTGGCCACCATTGTATATTCCACGTTTTAATTCAACAAAGATGAAGTTAGCGAAACACGTGAACGACACGTGTACTTGCATTACGGGGGAAAATATGCGGAGAAAGACTGAAAAAGTGGCCTTCAGAAAATCGTTTGATATTAAAATAGAATAGTTGAAAAGAATTACACAAGAGTATTTCCTTCCATTCTTTGAGTATGTTCGAAAAACGCTTAATCGGGGAGCATGTTCCAATTGTTACATTATAATAATCAGTTTCACTTGATAATAGAATACCAGGAAAATTTATCTTGTCCGTTTCAAATGTTGCGAGATTGAATCTATCGGTAATTAATTTTGGTGGCAAAAATGGATTGGAGTTATTTGTTAACTAAGCTCTTCGATTTATATTTCTTTGTAATATTGGAACATGTTACGAGAGTATTTTAGAAGTGTGCAAAATTTTTTTGGCACCTCAGAGCAATACATTATAGAAAGCACCACTCATTTTTATTTGCAATCATTCAAATTTGGAAGGTTTACTATCTCGTTTTTTGCAAAGCTTTTTATAGTAGCAGAAAGTTAAAAGGGAAAATTTCTTTTAAAACAGTGTAAACGTAATCTTATACATTAATGAGTTTAAAGATTAATTTTAAAGAACACAGAACAACATTTTGATGTGTATTTAGATAAGTATTACTAGAGAATGTCATTTTTAGTTTTTTAATTTGAGGTACCTTATGAGGATACGAGATTTAAGTCACAAACAATGTACCGGCAAGATTTGATTCTCTAAATGTTTATTATACATGTGTATTCTTATATGGCCAACACGTCTATGGTACTATGCTTAAAGCATTGAAGCGATGAGAGCTTGAAGCTTTCTTAACTTGGATTGTGAGAGTTAGAGCCGATTTAAGCTCATTTCGGACTCTGGGCGCAGAAGATCTACAGGCCCCCTTGTCACCGACGGATCGAAATTTATAACCAGAAAATCTGGTAAAGTCCAGCTTGTCCGGGCCCCAGTCGTGGCCGAGTGGTCTAGGCATCGGATCATGGCTAGCGTGTCATGAGTTCGATCCTAGTACCACTAAAGATCCGTCGTGTAGGGGAGCGATGCACGTTAAATCTGTCGAGAGCTCAAACGTCCTCCCGTTGGTGTGGTGTGGTAGTTAGGAGAGGGGGATGCACGCTCAGGTGTCGTCCGCGTCACTTGACCATGGTTCAAAATTACGCGGACCGTCGCCAAAAGCCCTCGTGTTGCTAATCAGTGCGACGTTAATATTCTCTCACTCACTCACCCGAGCCCCAGTCCCTTGGGCTCCCGATGATTAAGCCCGCACTGGAGATTGTAAAAGATTTCAAAGGATTTTCTTATGGGTGAATAAATTTCATGCCAGCTTGGCGCATTTAGTACAAAGTAAGAATTTTTCCTAAAGCATCGTAAAACTTAATTTCGATTTTCGTCTAATACAAAATAAGGAAACCAATGGGCACTGGGGATGCACTCATTGACTGTAGAATGTTAAATCAACATATCTCGGATCAATTGCTATACAGCCGTGGTATCCTAGTGGTCATGGTTATGGACTCGAGGGTGGCGCGTCACGAGTTTGAGCCCAATGCCACTAAAACCTCGCCGTGTAGAAGGGCTCAATCCTGTCGTTGGAGTTATGGGGTAATTAAGAGTGCCAGTTCACGTGTCGTCCTTGTCGCTTGACCATAGTTCAAAATGAGGTCAATCTCCATTAGCCCTCGTAGTGCTTTATAGTGCGACGCTAATAAATATTCAATTAATCTACAATTATATTTTTTATCATAGATAAGCTATTATCTTAAATCGACTTTTCTTTTAAACGGAGTACGATTTCAGTCGGCATTTTATTTAGTCACCCAGATTTGGAAGTCTCACAATCTCGATTCATATAAAGGATTTTCTGAGTGTAGCAAAAAAGTGTTAGAGGGTAAAATGAGCAGCCTTAAAAGTTAATTTAGAACAGTGTAAAACTAATCTTAAAACCGCTGATAAGATAACATTTAATGGACAGATAACATTTATTTTAACATTAATTCCAATTTCATTGTTAAAAAGGTTTCCTTTAGATAAGTATCGCCAGAGTGAATGCCACTTTTCGTTTTCCATTTATTTGGAAACTTTATCACGAGGATATTTAAAGTAAAAACTCGCAAACAATATTCCTCCAAAAATTTTTTGCGTTTTCTTTATTCAACACTTCTATGCTACTTGCTCAAACTCTTGGAGTGTTGAGCTTATTCTCTTTAAGCAGATTAATGTAAAAAAAAAAATTCCTTCAAATATTTGTGCTAGCTTGGTACATTTTGTAAGAAGGAAAAAGTAGGCTGAAACGGGAGCTTTTTCTGAAAGCATCTTTTAAGAATTTTCATCTAACTTGAAACTAATCAGTTTGACATGCAATCAATTATTTGCTATAAAAATCTGATCAATTGTCATTGAGAATCTCGTGTGAAATACTTGAATGTTCACCCCCCCCCACAAGAAATTAATGTAAATTTTCAGTTTAAATGGCTTTTTTTATTTGGCTTGTTTTACTGGATTGAGATTTAAGCAATATATGTTAGTTTGGAATTTCGGGATGCGTCACACACAGTTTCGCTATATTTTGAATGTTATACGAAACTTAAGATATCAGACTGCATGTTGAGTTATGGAATTTTCTACCGAAATAAAAAAAATCAATCTCCACGTATTTGAAATCTTGGCTTTCCATTTA
Source organism: Trichonephila clavata (assembly GCA_019973975.1). Classification (NCBI taxonomy): domain Eukaryota; kingdom Metazoa; phylum Arthropoda; class Arachnida; order Araneae; family Nephilidae; genus Trichonephila; species Trichonephila clavata. Next base: position 14,713 of record BMAO01017232.1, read on the forward strand.
GATTAACTTTTTTAATGTTTTCAAAATTGACTCTTTTGAATTTGCTGTAAGTAAAACATGAATAGCGCTGGGAATTTAATGTTGCGCAATGTGTATTTAATAATGGGCCGCGAACTTAAGTCTTTACCTTTTTTCGAAAGGCCGCTTGAAAAAAGAGCTTCAAAGTGAGTTCATGGATTTAAATTTCAATATCTGTTGTAAACTGTAAATGCATACGAAATCTTGGCTCTGATGTTTAACAATAATCCATGATATTCGCAAATGCAAAATCGGTGAAACATTTTATTTAATCAATTTTTTAACTATGGGAATTTATCAAATTTTAACTTTAAGGATATATTTTGGAAATGATTATTGTTTTAAATTTAAAAATGTAATCGAAGGCTTCAAACTAACCACTTAACGTAGTTATATACTTTGTTTCAATAAAAAAATACGCAAGTTTCAAATTTTCATGCATAATCCCAAGTTTATTATAAAAGCTAGGTCTTAATCGGATCTCTGTTAATTCTTTGGATAGTATTTTGAAAAGGGATTAGCATAGCAAGAGTCTGCCTGGAAGAGAATTTCTGAGTGTTATCTCGGAGGAGTTGCTGGTTTGTAAGGCCCTGTACAAATGATTTTCGCTTAGTGTAAACTTTATTTAATGCAGCCGGCTATTGTGTTTTCCGGCTTTGTGTCGCATTCACTATTTTAATCAAACAAAAACAATGCTATTGATTACCCCAAGTATAAAAAGTGGTTCCTGAAAGATGTGCGTGGTGTTAGTTGGAGTCCGTATGTCACACACAAAATCCACTTTCAGATCTGTCATGGCTCACGGTTCTTGACTTTGGGGGAGGGTGAAATTTAGAAAGCGGGATGCAGCGGAGGCAGTCCACTTGATCATGGTTTAAAATAACGAAGTCGTCAGTTTTCGTGATACTTCTAATATCACGAGATGAACAAGAGGGATGATGTGTACGATCCATCATGACGTTGGAGACAAATAAATTTAGTGTCGAAAGTGCCATTTTTTCAAAAAAAATTCGCGTTTTCAAATATCGAGGACTTTTACAAGTGTCCTAAAATTCTATATGTAGCTCGGGTGTGCTCCCGTTTATAATAATTAAAGAGTTGACTCTCAAATTTTTGAAAGTGGTACAAAATTAGCTAAGTGAAGAGATTTTCGGGAAGGAATAATGTTAAGAAACTTATAAACTTATCAATTCCCTTTGATCTCTCGTAAGAAGTAACAGACGTAAAAACTTTTGAGTTAAGTATACTACAATATTCCCCGTAACTCTTAAATTATAGTAATTTTTCAACAGTTTTGTTTTTTGACAGTTATTTTGACTTTCCATGGAAGCGAAAGATTACTAAGATTTGCATAAGTACACTTTTCATTTGGTAAATGGTTTCTAAGGATTGTGAAAAATGTTTAACCATTCAATACGTTGGAACTTTCTATAAATGTATGCTTCCGATAGAATGACACAAACTATAAGCAAGAAACGCTGGGTGAGCAGTTGATATTGCCAGTAATTCAGTTTTAATACTATACCCAAAGAAAAGTGTCGTTCTTCAGATGTCTCGAGACTCCAATACGGAGAGACAAGTTTTGTACGCTGTTGCCTTAAAATGTTAAATTTGACTGTTCTTTTGGAATAGCTTCTCTAATTCCTGTTCATATATTTTTCGATTCAGATGCTGTATCCATTTGAAACGAATTTAACTTTTTTTACTGATATCTTCAGATCCATAAAAGTTTTTGGTACAAATTTGCATGCAAGTATAACGTTTTGCAAACAATTACTGAAATGATTTTTTTTTTAAGTAGCATCTAAAAAATCAAAGATACTGTAATACAGTAAAATACGTCTAACGCGAAAACGCTTATGACGAAATATCGGTTAACACGAAATAATACAACAGTTCCGACAAACTATTTTTATGCATTTCTCTTCACAGGAAACGAAAATCGCTTAACACGAAAAGATTTCTCGAATGGGAATGAGCAAAATACGGAAAACACCAGCCGCACTACCAAGATTTAAGAGCGATATTTGAGTTTCTGTATTCGGCTCTCTTACTGTTTCATTGGAAAAATTAGTTTCAGTTAATGATTATGCATGCACAGCCCAAATTATGGCAGTCAAAGACATTTTGGAATTTGTTCAAAGCTCAAAAAGTCTCACTGATGCAGATTCCGAAAATGACATGAATAATGCAGCTCCCCTGTTAGCACATCACCAGAAACGAGGAATATCTTAAAAAGTATGCGCAGTTATTTAGTCGCACATTCCAATGGTGAAATAAATAACAAAGTGGACGGTATCGAACAATTTGTTGTCAATATGATGCTTAAAAAGACAATGCAGACAATTATTTCCTCGAACTGGATAAATGTTTTATTTTCCCAAAATCTTAAAAAATTTTCTATTAAATTTCATTAAGCTGTTGTGGATGTTTTTTCTTTCATTGATTTTTATTAAATAACTGAATGTTCTCATATATATGAAAGCAAATGTACCCTAATAAACTTAATTTTGTTGAATATGTTTTCTTTTTTTTGAAATATCCTTTAACATGAGAAAATATTTGTCCCCTTAGTTTTGTTTTAAGCTATTTTCTCTGAACTTTAATCTGTGAGAGAAGACTAAATTTTGTTCTAGATAAAAAAATCCCTTTTTCCTCCCCAATGCTAGAGTGAAGTAGAAAATCATGTAACAAGACTAATGGCATTTAATTACAATTCTAACTCGAACATTGTTTATGAGGCTTTAAATTAAATCAAGATGGAGCACCTAAATGAGCCTTCCGATCTGTTGCTCCGTGTTGGATCTAAAATAAGGCTCGTCTCTCTGCCCTTCACTTTCTCTCTCAACGTCCTACAGCTCTACTCTGTAAAGGTCGTTTCCCCACGCGTGATGCTTTTTGCAAAAGAATTTAATTTGTGAAGCTCGGCAAGTGTTATCCCCATTGGATGTTGGAATTTGTTAAATTCTGGAGGATCCCAAAAATTGGAAAGAAGAATTTGTTGAATATTTTTTCTGGTGTTTTGAAACTTGAGAGGAGTGTTGGATTTGTTGGCCCGGCAAAGGGGAATTGGCACAATGTAAGTTAAATCTCTTTTCCTATCTCCTTTTAAATGACATTACAGTGAAAATCGTGTAACACGAAACTGAGGGAACTGAAATTTTTTCGTGTTAAAAGAATTTCGTGGTAAAGGATATTACAAAAAAACCACCATATTCAACAAAATTAATTTTATTAGAGTACAGTTTATTTACAAAGATGTGGACATGTATTAAAAATCAAAACATTCTCGAGAACTTAATGAAATTCAATACAAAACTTTTTAAAGCTTTTGAAAAAACAACTTTTATTGAGATTTTGGAAAATAACCGTATACTTTTCTTTGAATTTGTCTAGTTAGCAACAATTTGTTCAATGTCGTCCATTTTTCATTCATTTCACCGTTGAGAATGTGCTCCTAAATAACTGCACATGCTTTCATGATGCTCATTTCGGAGGACGTAGGAATAGGAGCTGCTTGTTCAGTTCGTTGTTCAAAGCTCAAAAATGAATGACGAAAACTCCCAAATGTCTGTCTGCCATAACTGGGGGGGGGGGGCTTTATACACATCTACTGCAACGATTTCAACGATAGGACACTCCAATATGATGCAGAAACTTTTTCAAGCATATCTGTTTTTTTTATCATTCCCAGAAGGGAAATCTTTTCGTGTTAAATGATTTTTATTTCGTATAAAGAGAAAAAGTGCATGAAAAGGCATAGCAGATTGTCGAGGCCGTTGTATTATTCCGTGTTAACCGATATTTCGTCCTAAACGTTTTCGCGTTTCTCGCATTTTACTGTATTTATATGGATGCAAGTCTGTGAATTATAATCAAGTGTAAAAATGATGGTATTACAAAGTGTTAAATTTAATATTGATTTAAAATAAGTTTCTTTTTTAAGAATAAGTGAAGAATTAAACCACTTAAAAACTGCACAATCTAGAAGAATAACTTCAAATTTCATAATTAATATTTATTTCAATTTTATTCTCTGGTACGATTTCCAATCAATTTTACTATTGGTTTTCCAAAAATTAAGTATGAGATCATTCTTAAACTCAAATTAACCGAAATTTTAAATTGGGTTAATTTTTGAGTCGGATTCTTCTTTCTATGTTTTGAGGTAGTTTTGTAAAGTTTGAAACGGGGCAAATTTTAGAAAGTCTGGGTCTCTGTACAAGATTCTTTAAATAAGCTTCAAAAAAAGACTTTTACGATTAATTTTTTAAAATGTTGTGCATTATTCTGTTTATATTAGAGGTGGGCAACTTGTTTTAACTCGCGGGCTACATTGCGGAAGATACCGGAGGGCCACTTTTTTAAAAAATGATTGCTTTCATTAAGAAAAAGAATAAATATAAGTTATTAAAAATAGGTGGCAGTTTTGTTCAATTGTTCAATTTGTCCACAGCTGTAAGTACATTTAATAACACAAATGTGTACCTTATCATGCTTATCTACAATTAATTCGGCATCACTCGCGTGAAAAAAACTATCTAAAGTCCTCGCGCAGGGTGTGTCATACCCAAGGGCGTTTACTTTTTTACCGTACAATTTGTATACAAAGGTTAAAAAGGAAGAAAAGTAGGAAATAGATGCTTTATTACATTTTTTGCTCGTAAATTTAGTTTTTCTGTTCTTTTTATAAGGGCATTCAGTAGATTGTTTATACACTCCTTTAATCTCGTCGTGAGTGAGTGCGATGTTTTCACTGGACATCTTAACTTTTTTTAAATCTGTATCTTTTTCAAACTAAACATATATGGGCAAGCTTCTCTATTCTTCAAAATAAAAAATTTTGGAATTTCTTTTATTTTCTTCCAAGCAATAGTTTTGAAAAAAAAAAAAAAAAGTTCATCTGAAAGTAGATAAGATGTGTACCAGTTATCTCCTTTAAAATAACGTTCTTCTCGAATGTTTTTGTCTCTACACATAAAACATGTATTTTCCACTGTGTCTCCCTTTTCTAAATCTGGATAGATTTCAGTGGAGAAATCATACTTGCTGTTATACTCTTCATCATTTGATTTTTCCTCATCATAACCGTGAAGAGAATTTCTTCATCCGAAAATACTGTTCTATATCTATTAAATACTGTATCTATTAAATTAAATATCACATTTCTTCATCATTACTACAATAATACACCACAGCATAAGGAAGTTTTAAAAAGGGCTCATGCATTCAGAACTGTAACGGTGATTCACGCGCAAGGTATGACATACCCGAAGACACGATATCCAAAAATATGTATTTAGAATTCGCCTACAAGCTAAGGCCCCTCAAAGAATGATCTTAAAGTCACACGAGAAACTATCCATTTTCCCCGAAAAAGGTTTAGAAGAGCGTTAAAAAAGTTAGACGGTGGGTATGACACACCCTGCACGAGAAGTACTGGGTTAAAAAAAAAATTAGGAGCGAGATTACTTGTTTTTAAATGCCCGTCACAGCCCGCAAATTTGTCAGCTAACCTGCATCTATGTTTACTCTTGTTGATCATTATGCAAGAAACTTACTCGCTCACAAATGTGTCGACTCTAATATAAAGAACAATTTTCCCGCAAATTTCTTAATGCATGGAAATTTTTCAACTGACAACGCGTTGTAAAAGTCAGTGTCCAAGCAGTAAACATTTTCTTCACTTTGTGATCTTGCTTCAAGTAAATAAGTTGCAGCTGTAGTTCTTCGGGTATTAATATCAGCAGTAATGGGATAACAGAGGAACAAATTAAATTTAGGCTCCATTTTCTTAATCCTGAAATCTTGTGACATCGTCCTCCAAACTCTGAGGTGATCTCGGTAGAAACTCTTTCGGGTACTTGTATTTTCCACCATTAGGAAAACAGAGGTGGATCTTTTTGACCACATACGGGAAAGTATATTTCAAAGCTGATTTTCTGACCATCTTGGTGGACCCCCGTTTGGCCACCCCTGGGTTATGATCAAAGGTCTTTAGTTTAGTCAACCGTTGAATGGATTGTATAACAGAATGTTGCGTTATACTCTTAAACTACAACCTGATACAATTCGAAAGAAATTTATGGAAAATTACAATTTTTTATTTCCCTAATTTTTTGTCAAAAAAATTCGTTAATGACCTCGTAACTTATTTTTCCACTTTATTTCTTGGAAAAAATTTTTTCCATTAGCAACATTAATATGTCTTTAGAAAAATATTTAAAAAAAAAAAAATTCGAACTGTGAAATTGAAAATTTTATAATTGTAGAACGTACAGAAATAAAACAATTGTACTGGAAAAATTCAAATAAAATTGAAAATATAAGGGTAGACATCTGGCAAGATTTA